>JADLZN010009503.1:0-28249 GCA_018155175.1 Sinocyclocheilus anophthalmus | reverse complement strand
ATGCTCAACAAGGATGCATTTATTTGATAAAAAAAATACATAAAAAAGTTATATTGTGTACAATTTAGTATTTGTTAATTTGTTAATTGAAATTAAGCTAAAATAAAACTCTATATTGAATATTTGACTTGTAAACTGTAGCCTTGCCACTACAGGAAATCCAAAAATTGCAAAAAAATAGAAATAGAAATCATTTAAAAGGAATAAAAACTAAATAACTAAGTATCAAAAGCACATTAAATTAGCAGAAGTAAATAAAATTAAAGTGAGACTGAAAACTAGTAATTTGAAAATATAATACATCTAGATTAGTTAACTAAAATAAACTCAAAAATAATATGGTATACAATGAAAAGAGAACATGGTTAAATATCTTTATTTGCATATTTCTGTTCCATGAGTTTTCTTACTTCAATATAGTGAATCTTGCGTTGATGTTATGTCCATGGCTCAGAGTAACCCTGCACTGTTCCAGATGATTTCGGACAGGAAGACAGTCGCCCGGCAGCTGGAAAGGCTCTCAAGATTGAAGGAGCTGATGGACACCACTGCAGAGCAACTAAGGGCCAATCAGACTGAAGACTGGTCCTGCTGGATCAAAAAATACAGGTACAGAAAGGATGCTTTGAATTCTTTTGATGGAACTGCATTCATTTCCTGTTGGCAGTAAAAAATGTATTGTTGTTTGAAACCAAAAAGACCTAAAGAGGACATGAAGAAGTAGTTTTAATAATTTAAGATCTGTGCAAATGATTGATTTTGAACTACTATGTTACTGTTGAATATTGTCACCAATTCTCCAAGGCGCGGTTGCTCGTGAGTGTGAGTCAAGGGGCTGTGTGGACCGATCTGCAGAAGGAGAGAGTACATGTGATGAAAACAACAACCCATATGGGTTACTCAGAAACTACTATGCCAAAAATGCAATAGGAGGCAGCTGAAAATGGTGTGACCTTCAGAGGTGGGGTAGTACTAGTTTGTTATTTTTTGTTTATTGGAGGACATACACTATTCATTCAAAAGTTTGGAGGTCAGCAAGCCCCCCCCCCCATTTTATTCAGCAAGGACACATCACTTGACAAAAGTGACACAGTTTGACAAGAATTTTACAAAAAGTATATTTTAATAACTCAAGATATATATTTTTAACTAATCTTACCTCTATATTCATCAGAGAAAAATGAAAAAAATGTACCACAGTTTTTACAAAAATATTGATCAGCACAACCTTTTTGAAAATAAGAGATAAGCATATTTGAATTGAAAGGCTCATGTGACACTAAAGACTGGAGTATGGCTGCTGAAAATTCTATTTTAAAATATATCTAAATGGAAAACAGTTGTTTTAATTGTATAATATTTCACAATTTTACTGTATTTTGGTAAGCATGAAACATTATTTTTTTAAATTATGCCCCCAAACTTGTGAAAGTTATGTTTGTATTGAACAGTTGTTATAAAATGTTATGATGCTCTTAATAGGTTCTACCAGTACCAATACTCTGGACTCCGTTGCTCCTCTTAAGCCAAGGAGATCTAAGGCTCTAGCATGGCTCATTGAGTCCACCCACACTTTTTGGCATGAGTATAGATCCATGTTCCATGTGAAAATTATCAGAGACTGTCAAGGGCAATGTCAAAGCTCTGTAAAGGCAGAAAACATCTATTTTTTTGTTAATTTACAGTAATTCCTATAGCCGTTGATAATAGTTGTCATGCTGTAGTTTAGACTTTGCTGAAAAACCCATCTTGACCTGACTGCCCATAAAACTGCAGACCTACATCTACTGTAAGCTAACCTTCAAAAAAAGGTGCATTTCTCTAAAAATGTTTTATCCCTTGACTCTGGATCTTGTGCCATATTAGTCCTGCTAGATGCAGCTTTTGACATGATTGGCCATGACATTCTTTTAAAAGGCCTTGAGTGTTTGATTGGCATCCAAGATCTTGTTCTAAAGTGCTTCTTGCCTCAAGTAAAATAATTTTTCTTTAAAGAACGACAAGCAACTTAATCTACCAGTTAGACCAGATAGCTGACCCCTGGTAAATTTCTTAGATAACACCAAATGTTGGACATAAATGTCTTTCAACATAACAGAAAAAAACAGCAGACCTTGCATCTACTGTTGGTGTCAGTAACCAACTAGTTCTCTTAACTACCAATCTGCACTATAAAGTCAATATATATTATAGTGATTTTGAGTTACACCCTGTCAGTTATTTTTAGTTTTACTTTCTTTAAAAAAATAATAATAATAAAAAAACATTATTACCCCTTTTTACTTTTTATCATTTTTATCATTTATTTTTATTGTGCTTAATGCATTTTTTAAAATCTTTTATAATTATATCTTTGCTGTCACCTTCATTATTTCTGCAATTCAGTGAATTTATAATTGTTAGAAATATCAACATATTTCCATCACTTTGGTTTAACTTATCTTGTTCCTAAATGCACTTTATAAATAAACATCACTCGACTTGACAGTGCATACAGAACTGACACAATGTTTTTTCTAAAGAAAAACATTTTTGATATAGCAGCTTTCTCAGTGTCACAAACATCTATGCAGAAAACATATTCTTTTTAAGATTTGACCAGTGCATACCCATAATGCATCTCAGATATACAGGTGTAGAAGGAATAATGACCCAATAATGTAAATTCTGTCATGATTTACTCACCCTCATGCTGTTTCAAACCCACATGACTTCCTTTATTCAGTGGTAAAAACTGTGTGTATTCTGGAGGCTTGAAAGCCCAAATCCTCATTCACTTGCATATATCTTAAACAAATGCCGAGGATATTATTCCAAACTTTGCTCCAGAAAGAAGTCAGACTATTTTAGATAAGTATTTGGGTCTATTTATAAATAAATAATGACAGAATTTTCATTTTGGGTGAACTATTCACTTAATAGAGGTGCTAATAACGACTGATTCTGGGGTTCATGAGGGTCTAACCTGTCATTCATATAGGGGATCATGTGGAGAGCAGCATACTGAGGATTTGAGATCCTTAGTGTTAATTAGAGGCAGCAGGAACAGGGCTGTCTGCAAGCCCTCAGCACGCCCACCGTGACAGATGAGCCTCTGTCAATTATTCCTCCCTCTTAAATTAAAACCCATGTAAAAAAAGGTTATGGGTTTGACTAACTAAAATTTGAGAGCACTTTAAAGTATAATGTGAGGTTCATTAATATCTCATTTGTCTGCTCATTTTCAAGGATTTGGTTTATTTATTTATAGTCTTAAACTGCTGACCCTTCCAGAACACATCGCATAGGGAGAGAACTATACTGTACAAAAGGTCAACTGACTCAAAGGTTTCTACAAATCTCTCACAATAGGACAGATATTGATTTATAATTCATAATATAGACAACAGCAAGAATAGATCTATTCAGTTTGTAGGTTTTAAACCCAGCTGTGATTTCACTCTGGAATTTCTATACACTTTAAAAATATAAGTAAAAATAGGGCACAATGCACTGTATTAATATGAATTGGCATTACATGAATACATGTGTGAATAGTGTTGGTTTTAAAAAGAATTTTCTTTAAAACTGTAACTGTACTGTTAACTTATTAATAATCTGGATTATTAGAAAGATGCATTAAATTCATAAAGTGACAGTTAAAGACGTCCACATTGTTACAAAAAATTAGATTTCAAATGCTATCTTTTGACTTTTATCATCTAAATAAATAAATAGTATCAAAGGTTTCACAGAAGATTAGGCAAAACAACTGTTTCAACACTGTTAATAATAAAAAATTTCTTTAGCACCAATCGACAGAGAAGGTTTTCTAAAAGTGATCATGTCGACACTGACGAGCAGAGGTGAAAAGGTAGTTGCCATCAGGAATAAATTATATTTCATTATATACTGAAATAGAAAAAGGCAATTTTGAAATGTAATAATATTTTACAATGTTGTTATACTGTATTTTTTTAAACTTTAATAACAAAACTCTAAATAACAACTATCACTTCCACAAGGATGTGAATTTCTTAAAGAAACTGTTGCAGTCTCTATACCAACTTGTTAGCAATTAAAGCTGCTATTCTAAAACCTCATTTGCATTTTCAGACTAAAGCTGTGTCAAATTATCCTTCTGGATTGGTCTACATATCAGCGTCATTACTGAACAGCTCTCTGCTGAGATTTAAAGAAGAAAGAAGACAAAACAGCCACAGGAAGCTCTGGTTTATAGTGCTCTTCATTTTCCTTTCAAATTTCCTTTCACTCATTATTTCCATTTTTCATTTCAAGTATTTCTCACTCAGTTTTCTTTACTGGATCTGACATTTTCACTCCAGCAGTTTTGTTTACTGGATGCTGGATGTGACATGTAGAGTGCTTTGAGAACAATTATTTTTATATGGCTATACAGTATATGATGTACAACAATAACATTCAGTAGCACATTAGTCAATGCCTCAGTAAAGCATTTTTACTATTTCATGTGAATATTACATGTGCCCTTCAGATCCTGTTTCAATGTTATAACATGCTGATGGCAATGTCCTTCTTCCTATCCACATGATGCATAACATCACGGCAATACACTGAAGAGAAAGGTTGTTTATTTTGTGAAACTCCAACAAATCTTCCAGAAAGGCATGTAGAGTTGGACTGATGGGCAGCCTGCTCAAGGCAAAATGGGCAAAAGTGAAATAGCAACAATTTTCTTCCTTTTCCAATTTTACAGGCAATGTCATTTATTGCTTTTTCTCTTTATTTTTGGACTTTGGTTGTCAGCATTCAGTCTATGTAATGTATAAAAGGCAAGTATGTTTTTGAACTAATAACATCCCAGCAAATGCAGTGCACAAATAACCTCAACTGACGGCCGAATAATAAACAGTAAGTTAGTATTGAGTACATTAAAATTTAGACATGATGTTGCCAGTTATTTTTACTATTGCTGCTACACAACCAATAAAAAAAGCCACAGCAGAATTAGCTTTGGATGTCTGCAAGCAACACATATTAGTGTTGGTGTGTCCCTGAATGGATCATTTTGTTTGAATGAATCTGTTCAGTGAATCACTCATAAAGAATCAGTGGTAACACTTTACTTAAAGTATATTTAAGTATAATGCATTATAAAGGTTTTTTTAAAGGGTATAATGCATTATAATTATTCATAATGTGTGTTGTAATACATTATATCTTGTCGTAAATAATTATAACCAAATTTAAAATGCATAGCGTAACAATGAATTGATAAGTAATGTATTATCTATGGTTACAATTATTCAAGAGATGCAATGCATTATTAGGTGCATTACAAGGCATAATTAATGCATTAAAACTACTTTTATAATGCATTATACATAAAGGCCTTAAGTAAAGAGTTACTGAATCAGTTAGTTGTCTCATTCCTGAATGAATCAGTGTTTGTTTGAATAAATCAAATGAGTGAATGTTTCAATAACTTACTCATAAGTCAGTCGCTTGCTTCGTTACCGAATGAATCAGTTCAGTGAATGAATTAACTGACACACTTATAACAGGGGCTTTCGCACCAGAGGAACCTTTTTATAGTTCCTAGAACTATTGGCGGACATTCACTATTTAGCTACCAGTTGTCTGCAGCATTATGTTCTTTTCTCAGCCTTGATGATACAGTATGTAACCCTGCAAGTTGTCATAGGAGATTTAGTCAGATTTTCATGCTCTTTGAATTGAGTAAATTGTGTGTTTACATTCCATCTCCGTTATAACGAAACCCATGACACACAACAAAAACAGCTCTGATCACGGTGTCCTCCATTTACCGGTTGTTGATGTTTGTAAATGCCGTGAATAAAGACGTCGCTGTGTGCTGCTTCAGAGTTCCTGCTGCCGGTGCAAATGCAACCAGGAAACAGCCCGAGGGAGAAAATGGTTCTCTAGGAACGACCCTGATGGCTAGTTCCTAGAAGCAAATTCCTAAAATGACGCGGTGCAAAAGCGCCTAAAGACAGTCACCTTGTTGCCACCTACAGGTGAAACTACGTTAACTTGCAGAAAGAGTCAATGAAAAATCTACCTAATATGGTTTTAGAATGACATATAATGTAATATTTAATTTAATATATCAACACCTCATTAAAAAACATTCTGGAAATATAAGATTACCTCATTATCATTAACCAGGTTTTAATGTTTCTCCTTTCTTTTAAACGTTGATAAGCCTACATATTTTTCAAGCGTGACAATACAGGTGCATCTCAAAAAATAGAAAACATTTCAAAAGTTTTTTTTTTGTTTTAATTTTGATGATTAGAACTTACAGCTCATAAAAGTAAAAAATATTAGATATATAATATTCGAATATTAATTGAGTGTCATTAATTGACATCCTACAGTATAAAGTATGGGATTCTGTGTTTCTTTGAAACAACAAGAACGGGGAAAACTGTGACTTGGAATGCGTCCAGAAGACACTCATTGACACCCCACAAGAGGGTAAGTACAAAGGTCATTACTGAAAGAGGTGGCTGTTCACAGATTGCTGTATCAAAGCATATTAAATGCAAAGATGACTGGAAGGAAAAAATTGGGTTGGAAGAGGTGCACAAGCAACAGTGATGACCACAAGCTTGAGAATACTGTCAAACAAAGCTGTTTCAAACACTTGGGAGAACTTCACAAGAAGTGGACTGAAGCTGCAGTTAGTGCATCAAGAGTCATCACACTCAGACACCTTCAGGAAAAGGGCAACTAAATCACTTCTGAAACAGAAGCAATGTCAGAAGCATCTTACCTGGGCTAAGGAGAAAAAGAACTGGACAGTTGCTCAGTGGTCCAAAGTCCTCTTATCAAATAAAAGTAAATTTTGCATTTCATATGGAAATCAAGGTCTGGAGTCTGGAGAAAGAATGGAGAGGCACATAATCCAAGCTGCTTGAAGTCCAATGTGAAGTTCCTGAAGTCAGTGATGATTTGGGTGCCATGAAGTCTGATGGGTTGGTTCCATTGTGTTTTATGTGTTAGTCAAACAGGGTGTAAATTCTTTTTTGTCTAACAGTAGGGGGGACAAAAACAAATTAACATTTGTCAAGCCCAATTTTGAAGGGCCCACAAATAATACAGCTAAAATTTACTTGTAAGGGAAGAGTGTACACAGATGAATGGCGTAATACTGTCGGGCAGCAGGGAGGGACGTGCAACTTAGCTGTTGTGGTGGCGCCGTGACAGCGCTTGTGTCCGTTGTAGACATTACTATCCACAGTGTTGCGAAGTCCGTGGGTTTCTTGTGGAATTGGGCTACTTTATCACTGCTGCCGCGGGTTGTTTTTCATGTCCACAGGTTGAAGCATCCCCAATAATGTGTATTTTAGCCCCCCGAATTTTTACCGGGGGACCCCCTCGAAACACGGATGGTTTGGGCTAGTTTTGGGCTAGATGTCAGTAGGCAGGGTTTTGTTATGAATACCTGGCAACCCTTTCCCTTCAAGCAGGTAACGTTATTATTGCTAACATAGTGGAATCATCGAAAAATACATTGGCATCATTTGTAATAAAGAGAAAATAATCACTTCATTTGATGTTTAAGTGAATAAAATAGTCTTGACAGCCTTGGAGTTCCACAACTGTTGACTTTGTTCTCTCTCACCGGACTGTGTGTGTGTAGGTGATGTAAAAGAAAAAAGCAGGCATTTGGACCAAAGCACTATGAGGCAATGGAGGGGGAAACTTAAAATGTTTCTAAACTTAAAAAGTATTTTGCCCTGTTTGTGTTGTTTTACTAACACAATTATTTAAAAAGTATAGGCTAAAACATTGTTATTTACAATGCACAGCGTGGTTTTAATCATAATTTTGGGGGGGAGGATCAACCCTCAGCATCACCTGAACCCCATATGGAGTCTATGGGATATTTTTAAGAGAAAGATGAGAAACAGTCAATCCAAGTGATTGTTTGATTGACATTTTCCCAGCAGAGAAGGATTCTGTTTAATGAAATATGCATCGTCAACTATTCATTTGATCATAAAAGCTTTAGCAGTGTGCCTGCCTTAATATTTACATTTTGGGAAACAGGGCTGTCAGTTATATCAGGCTTTATTTGGCCTAACTAATACAGTAAAGCACACAATGCACTGTACTGCAGCTCCATGAGAGCTGCGATCTAAAAATAAGGTGGACTTTGCCACATCCATAATGCATGGCTGGCCGGATTTCACGCTCCATTGACAGTTTGTGTAGCACAATCTTCCACCTGAGGGGCACAAAAGAAACAAAGCGGGAATCAGGACCTCAACATTGACCAGACCATGACAGGTCCTTCTAAGACAATGGCTCTTAAGTCACTGAAAATGCTGGGATTCAGGCTGGACAATCGACTGCAGCAGAAGCCACTGTACAGACATGCTTGTTCACAAAGCAAATATTTAGAACTTAATTAAAGGTGGCTGTGATGTCTTTTTTTTTTTTTTTTTTTACTGTTACTAAATACTTTCTCATATCCCAGTTTGAAAAAATAAGCCATTACTAGGTTGATTTCCCCAATAAAGCATAAACACATGATATGGTGCATAACACAATGCATGGTGACCACACTCTCTCTCAATGGATTATTTGGAACTATTAAATAAAGCATAGATGCACCGATCGATCGGCCAGGGATCGGAATCGGCCGATTTTCCTCATGATCGGTCCGGATCGGTGACCGGCCAGTCAGTCAAACAGCTTGTGAGCCACAAATACCAAAATGAGTGACTAACTGCACTAAAACGTTCAAATACATTTAAAAAAAAAAAGTATGTCAAAATGCCCGTTTTTGCGAGTATCCAGTTAAACACAGTCAGTTTTGGAATGTTAAATAGTTGAGAAAGACAACACATGTTGTGTAATAGTATATTGGGTCCATGGATAAACTATTAAAGGGACCGCAGTCCAATATTCCTGCTGCTCTCTGACATGCTAATCAAAGAACAAAAGACAAAGAAAATAACTTTATGCTCTTGATCGAATACGTTTTATAACTTTAATGGTAAGCATTAATCTGTATTTAATTTTTACAATGAAGACTACAGAAATGAAAGTAATCAAATGTAAAATAACACTGGATGTGTTATTATACATTTGATTACTTTAATTTCTGTAGTATTTCTTAACTGAATAAAAACTTAACCTGAAAAACTTAAGTTTAATAGCTCTCTTTATTCTATTGCATTTATTTGTGCTGTTGTTAGCAATTTTTTTTTATTTGTTCTAATTTTATTACTGACTTTTTACTTGTTTTTTTATGAAAATAAAACTTTGCGTTGAAGAAAAGTAGATTTTTGTTTGTATATGCTGTCAATTATAGTTCTTAGAAAGAAAATCGGAATCGGCAAAAATCGGTATCGGCAGATCACACTAACAAAAAAAATAGGAATCGGCCAAGAAAATTGCAATCGGTGCATCTCTAAAGCTGAAAAAAAAAATAAAATCTAATAGATGAAAAGTTGGAAAATGCTGCCTTGGCAACTGAAATTAAATAATTTGAACTGAAGTAATTACTAGAAAGTACTGAAATAAATTCAACCAAACAGAAACATTTATTAAATAAATATAATATGAAATATTAATTAGAAATCTATTTATTTACCATTTATCTGTATTGGAGTTTATTACTTTTACAACAAATCATTTTAATTTAAGACTATTCTGTTGATGTATTGCAAGCACAGATATTTCCCTAGTGAAATGTGAATTAAATTGAGTTTTGCAGATATAGAATATTTGTGTTATGTATGTCAAACAAGTTCTGTATAAGTATACAATTTTTCAGGTGTAGGTTTTATTGTGCATCCATACATATTTAGTTTCTCAAAATTTGACAGAATGATAATGATATTTAAATTAAAATAACTTTACCATAATAATGGCATCTTAATATGTAAAAGTCAAATTTTAGTTCCACTTAGAATTTTTCTTTATTTCTCTGTTTTTGTGTTACTATACCAAATAGATCTAGTTGCAAATAATATTCAAATACCAATGAATCTCCCATGAGACTCATTTAGTGTAAATCAACTTTGCTGCTTTGGAACCATTTGTATTCTGAAAAGCGCAACACAAATAAATTGAAATGAACTTTAAAGTTCATTTAACACTGCTGTGCACATCTGCATCACTGAGGTACCCTCTCCACCATAAAGATGTGGCTTTCAGCAACACATGTAGTTTTTTTGGAAGCTACAGTATATTGTAAAAAGCAGGGTGTTCATTTGCTGACCACTTTCTAATGCCATTAAACACCCATTCTTTTTCATTAAGGTGACATCTACTTTTCTCACTCCATAAATCATGATGAATTAAACAATAAGAGGCTGAGCCCTTTAAAATTATTATTTTATTGTATCATCTTTGAAGAGGAAATTAAATTAAACAAACATTTAATCATTTGCTGAGACAAAACTACCATGCTGCTGTAATTGGCTAGCTCAAGGTTGTTCCCTTTAAAATCAAATACAAATCATTTGGCTGGTTGACTAACAGGGAGTTCAGCTGAAATATGAGTACACATTGGTCCCAGATTGTTCCATCATGAGTCATATTCATCTCTCATGATTTAACTTTTCGGTAGCACACCGGCTCTACATCACTGTAGCAACCTCGCCATGAAGTGTTATTTTATGGACTGCAGTAAAAGCATCACAAAAGTACTTTTTATGACCTCCATTATACTAAAAGGTCACTTCCCTTATGGCACAGCTCTGTATCTGTGACAGACTTATCACTCTTTACAGAGAACATCAGCTTCGCTCTGAGCCACTTCATGGCTGAAAGAAATCCTTAATGTTACAAAAGAAAATTACTGCAAAGTGCCATTTCAATCATTGACTTGGATAATTAACCCTCGGCTTGTAAATATACAGTTCAGGAAATGATTACAGAATTCATATTTCCCCTGCAAATCATCTTAACACTGATCATTGCTTTTAATTGGATTGAATTGTTTTTGCAACCTACTTTGGTTTATATGCGTATTGTTCATTCAGGTTGAACCGGCTGTTTAACCAGAGCAACGCATTGTACACAATGCGAAAACTCCAAAAGTTTTTAATGATCGGTAATAAGTCAATCCATGCAAGGCTCATTATTTAATTAAAAAAAATACCGTAAAACATGAATAGTGTGAAAATGATAAAAAAAGCATCTTACTCCGTCTTCCGAGTCACACAATTCCTTCATAAATCATTCTAATATCCTTGTTTTGGTGATTAATATCAATGTTGAAAACAGCCAGGCTACTTAATATTTTTGTGGAAAGTGTTTTTTAACTACTGTATTTGAAATATATTTTTTCTTCTTTTATTAAAAGTTTTACTTTCAAGAAATAAATCTTACTGGTCTTAAACTTTTGAATGTTAGTGTATATAATATTTATAGTATAGATCTATTTTATGCTTCTATTAGGTGACAAGACCCTGGTATTAGAAAAGGTATTCATGATCAATATTTACGAGAATCTTTATTCTCAGCATTAGGCTACTGAAAAAATATTTGAAATAAAAGTGTTTAACATGAACATTTGATCTGACTTGACAAACTTGCTAATGTAATCACAAAAAGATACACAGACATAGAAGAAGAGATCTGTATAAACACTCTGTCTCTGTATTGTAGCTATTTTGTATGTGTGATAAGAGAGGTGTAAATCTGTCAGTCTTCCAATCTGGCCTGTCACAGAATAGATTGACCTGGGAAGCAGTCATTCTAAAAACTAAAAAAGTGAAAGTCTGAGTGAGTAAGGCCAAGACAGAGCACAGCAAACAAGGTAATATGGATAGGGGCTGGAAAATTGATTTAAACACCCAGGCAAGTGTAACCTCAATGAATAGAGGGGTCAGATGTAATCCTGTGTGACAGCACTGCTGATTGGCGGAGGCTGCAGCAAGAGTGAGAAATATCGCAACAAACAACACCTGGAAGAGAGAGGTGACTAAATGTGACCGTCCAACATGTCACAAAGAGGCTGTAAAAATGCTATCTGTGGCTAAACGATCGCAAACCTTAGAAGGTTAACAACTTAAATGGATCAAAAGCTAATGGTACTTTTATGCATCTCTTAAAAGATAAATTATGGTCAGTACTTCTTTATAGCATTGTAATGGTTTCAAATAGGCAATTCTTCAATTAGCAGTACTTTTGGTATGAGATTTTGATATTTGATGAAATTTTGGAGATTTTTTTTGCATTAGTATATGTAAAAAATAAGATTACTGTTTAAAACAGTTTGAGTTTAAGGAGAGATTTGTGCTAGAATGTTGCTAAGGTGTTCTGAATAGTTACTAGGCAGTTTGACATTTGCAGTTGAATTCACATACATTGCCAACCAGATTCTGCTCATTCCGTAGCTTGAAAACTAGATGTAGCTTGAAAGCTGTAAAAGAAGTAGAGTCAAGAAGGAGTTAAGGTATAAAAACCTAACCCAAGTTTTGCACAACTGTATGTTAACTGGCCAACATGATTACCAAGCAACAACCTTAGCTTTAATGGGTTGATTTTAAATGGCACAAATGGAGCCGTGACCATATTAAAATGCATTAATCACTGTCAACTTGCTACAGTTACTATTAAGTTATGTATGGATCTAAATTTCCAATAGCAATGAAGTGCTGGCTCCAAAACAAAAACAAGTCCTCAAGCTGAAGAAATATTACATGTGCTGAAGTATGTTTTGATATAATACGAGATTTATTCCAGGAATTTATTTACTACAGGAATGTGGTTCAAATGAGCAACATATTGCTTTAATCAAATTCATGCTATAGTATGTTATTATGGAAGGCATAATAATTATGTGGTTCTTTCACACACCAATTACAGCACACTTTTCAGTGCTGTCACACAGCCCTGTTTGATGCCACGCATTTGCACATAATGGAGTACTGTGAAAGAGAGCAAATCAGCTCGTGAAAGTGTTCAACAAATATGTGAAGGAAATTACAAATGACAAGAGAGGAAAAAAACTGGACCTCAACAAATGGTGTGACATTCTTTCCACAGCACTTTAACATTTCACCAGTATGCAAATAACCACTTTGTTATCTCAACTGTGTGAACTAAATGTCACTGAAATGTTATTGTTTTGCCATTAAAAAGACTCCTCTGACAGTATGCCAAACCTTGATGTGATGCCTCATATGATATGTGGGGAAATTATATGCCTGCGGAATACAAGAAAGATGAATTCTTTACGCCTTATGTCTTTGATTTTAAACCTTATATGAATCTAAATGGGATTTAGCATGGGCTTATGTTGTCTGTCAAGCAAAAGTGCTTCAGCATTGCTTGGGCAGAATTGTGGCTGTTTGAGTTTTATCTAGTGAAGACCCTTTTAAAAAATCACTGTCTCATTATTGTTCTTTTACTTGGAACATGTCATTAGCAACATCAAGGTCACAGGTTTGATTCCCAGAAACAAACAATTGATCCCATATATAGTTGAATTCATTGTACTACAAGTTACTTGGGATAAAAACATATGCCAAAGGCATTATAATGGACTAAACTGCTGTTAGATCTTTTCAGTGTGCTTTTGCTTAACCTAACTGCAGAACATCACACGAAGGATGTGTAAATAAAAGTTGATTTGACGATGATTCCATGGTGTGTGGGGGTGGGGGGGATCAAAGATCTTTGTTTCATAGGACCACAGAAAGTTTAAGTTTTTGTGAATGCCATGAGGGAGTAAATTACAGCAATTTTTTTTGGGCAACATCCCTTAATAATGCAGATTGTTGGACTCCACTGTTAAGTCGAGTCAAGTCACCTTATTTATATAGCGCTTTTAACAATACAGATTGTGTCCAAGCAACTTTAAAGTATTAAATAGGAAAATAGTGTGTCAAAAATGCAAAAAGACAATAGTAAACACTAAATTTTCAGCTAAAGGCTGTTCATCATTGAATTCAGTTATGTCATCATCCAGCTCAGTTCAGTTAAAATAGTATCTTTGCAATCATTTGCAATCGATATCGCTGGAAATGAAGTGTCCCAAACTAAGCAAGACAGCGGCAAGGAACCAAAACTCCAACAGTGACAGAATGGAGAAAAAACCTTGGGAGAAAACAGGCTCAGTCGGGGGGCCAGTTCTCATCTGACCAGACAACCAGCAGTCAGTCCAGGCTGCAGCAATGTACACTGTGCAGAGGACCTTTAATCGGTCCTTGGTCGTGTCCAATTGGTGTCTGCTGGGAAAGGTCTTTACGGGGATCTGTAGCTTGGCTCATCTAGTTGTCCTGGTCCGCTGGCTTTCAGGGCGTGGAGTCCTTCTAGGTGCTGATCCATCACTTGGTGTGAATACGTACTGGCTCCAGGCTTGAGGCAGGCCAGGTGACCATCTGATCTGGGATTACAGACTGGGACGGTGGCCTACGGTGACCTCGGGATATAAGAGAGAACCAGCTAATAGTAGCGGAGATGCCATATGCTAACAATGTAGCAAAGAAATTGGGTGTCTGAGAAGTGTTCCCGGTTCCCGTGACCTAAAATGCAAGCGAAAAATCCTTTTTACGGAATTGAATATTAGACGATTAGTGGGTTTATGTGTTGAGCAGTTAAAGAGATGGGCTTAATCAGATTTACTGCAAGAGTGGGTTTGCCTCCCGCACCACTGTTAGGTAGGTTACAAAGAGTTGGGCGCTAATGGTTCACGTAATTATTTGTACAGCGCTTTTCACCATACACATCATTGCAAAGCAACTTTACAGCAAAATAAGTTTCTACAATATTTAGTAGTAGATTATCAATGGTGACTGTCAGTTAATGTACATATGGCATAAATGTACGGAAAAATCAATTTAAGAAGTAATAAAACAGACGATGAACAATATAAACAGCAATTATTATATGATGCAATCAAAAACTTATAGCAAAATTTGGTAGTTCTGTATGTAGTTTCAGGGTTGGCATCATCTGAGGTCCTCTGAGAGGTTGGCATAATCTCTTCTCAGGTGTTCGGTCAGGACTGAAGCTTGTGTAAAATCTAGGTTTACAAAGGGATGTCAATTTTTTATCTTGTAAAAGTTTGGAGGATAAACATGACAGTAAAACAATAACGTTTGGTTTTTTCCAAAACTGCTATGCACTTCATTTTTCGAAGATAGAAGATATTTGAAGGAAAGAAATTGTGTCGAAACAAATAAGGACCACACTGACTATAATGGGGGGGGGGGGGGCTTCTCTAAGACATGCTTGTAAAATTTCACAAATAAGTATAAAAAGCTATTTGTTTATTTACACCTTTGATTAAAAAATATAATTTTTACAAAACAATTTTCCAAGTATGCGTGGCGCAAGCTTAATGTGGGTGATGTTAAACATAAGAAAGAAGCTCATACAGGTTTGGAACAAGTGGGGGTTGAGTAAATTATGACAGAATTTTTGGGTGAATTAAATTGAACGCTGCTCAACATTGTCGCTTCAGCCATCTCTAATTGAAAATAAATGGCTTCCAGTTGCTTTGTCACTGCAAATCACTCTCATTGTGAACGCTCTTTTACAGTACTCTAACTGCAAGGTAAGATTCCTGAAGCAACTTGGGGGAAAGTGCCTTACAAAGGCATCCCGGCCCTGATCTATACCTGCTAAACCCACAGTGGAAAACACTAAGATGTGACATAAATATGGTATACTAACAGCCTTGTTTTTTGGGGATGAATTCATTACATACCGTTTGTATCAAAGTTATCTAGAATATCAAGCTGAGTTTGTCTGACCAGTTTAACTCTGAGTTTTGTCGTACTTTTATTACATTTTCTAAATTATAGCGAAGAAAAACTGTGATAACGTGAGAAAAGGTGGACAGGTGTCGAATAAATGGTGGTTTGACTATTATTGATTAAATGAAGACCAAACTAAAATATAAATACATTTTGTTTATGTAACCCAATATTTAAAAATTTCCCAAATCCAATACAAATATCGGTACTCGTATCACGGCAAAGTACAAAAAAATAAAGTATCTGTATCGGTGCGATGGGTAGGGATAAGTGGTATCGGTGCATCCCAGATTTAATTGCACTCGGCCACCTCTGAGCTCGAAATGTCTGAAAATAGACCTGACAAGCCACTTTTGTTCTTTGTGCCACCTCGGTACAAATTCTTTTGTTCATACCGAGTCATGTGTTGGGAAACGTATTCTTCTTATTCTCCTTGTTCTGTATTGTGTTTGCACTTCGAATTTTTCGAAAAGCTTATAAAATATATATATTTTTAATTTGACAGATGACATACTTTTAATAAAGTTTTAAAAAATGCCATTACACAGGTAAAAACAAATTTCCACTGTAAATCACTAAGATGTTCCAATTCACCTTATATGGGGAAGGCAAATTTTTTTTAAATCCAATTTTGGATTATGGATTAGAAGGCGCTCCTAAATCTTTGACTGTGCTCCTGAAAAATTTTTAGTTAGGAGCAAAGAGTTAAGTTAAAAAAGAAAAGTAAGCGTAGAGCCCTGGCTTGTCTTCCTTTGTGCAAACTGGCTTTTTCAGACAATATGTGAGTTCAGGTTGTAATTGGTGACTTTATCTGCTCTTTCAGGATGACCAAGGAGGATGAGAAGGTAATTCCTGTGAGGGTTGTGATGAGATGCCGGCCTTTGGTTTCCAAAGAGATCAATGAAGGATGTCAGTGCTGTCTCACTTTTGTTCCCGGTGAACCTCAGGTCTGTCATGAGACCTTGCCTATTTTATTCACATTTATGCACTAAAAAGTCATGTTGTTAAATATTCATTAAATATGGTTTTCCTTTCAGGTGATCGTGGGAAATGACAAGGCTTTCACCTATGATTATGTCTTTGACCCCACAACGGAGCAGGAGGAAGTATTTAACACTGCTGTGTCTCCATTATTGTCAGGGCTTTTTAGAGGTTTGTAAAGCAGTCCCGCTAGAATTTTTGATACTTTTCCCCCCTGATTTTTGCAGCCCAAAGTGGCTAAATTTGGTCACACCAGCATGGTGTCAATGTTAACATCAGCATTTGTTGAAAATACACAATCAGTTGTACAGCGCCACTGAATCAGTACAGTGTCTGTTCCGTGACACTAGTTGTTGCAGCCCTATTTTAAATCTACTGCATACAATCAATTGAAAAAATCGATTAATATCGATTATGAAAATCATCAACAACGATTTTCATTATCGATTACTCTGGTCTGCCCTCAGTGCACGTCCAACTTCAGCAGGTTGCGTCAAATTACAGCACTGAATTACGCATTTCTATGGACAAAATGCATCTAAAAATAGTGGAGGAAACACAATGAGATTCTGCGGGAGAGTTACGTGATCCAAGCTGCCCAAAACATGAGAATTCTTTATTTTAAGCTTTAAGCTAATGCATTAGCGTAATGGCTTGCCCTGTCAGGTGCTTTGACAGATGATGCGTGTGCGTCCTCAGTGCAAAAACTTTTAGTTTAAGGTCATATCCTTATGTATAAATGTCACAAATTCACGCGAGCATTTTCATTTTTGCATAAAGGTCCGTCCTTACAGTCTGTGTTAAGTTTTAATCTTTACTGAATGAGCGGCGGGCGCGTGCAAGTGCGTCAGATTTTATTCGTCTTTATCATCTTTATTATTATTTTAATTTTTAATGCAGAGATTTAAACTATATTCACTATATACATGCTTAACAAATTTTTACACAATTTATGTAGGTTTATGAGGGTTTTAAAATATGGTTTGTCACTGCTGCTCTAAACTCACAGTACTGGTGATTACAAATAATTTTTTTGTTTTCTGTATTGGTTAGTCCTTCAATATGCGTAAGCTCTTTAGTAACAGTAGTAGGCAATTTCTAATGCTATAATATAAGGGGGGTGGGAGAAAAAACAGACCAACTAATCGATTATGAAAATAATCGTTAGTTGCAGCCCTAATGTAAAATATTTTTTATTATTTCACGACACCGCACCATTTTACATTTTCTACAGTTTAAAGGGAGCAGCATATCAAAACAACATGGCTGTATACATTACAAGCACTCAGGGTTGTTTATGGTAATGATCTTTCGGCACTATATCCTGTATTTTTATCTAGAGTCAAACTTACTTAATTTAAGCACTCTCTGCTGCCCAGCTAAAGATGTAATGACGCAATAATTTTATCAACAGTAGTAGAAACATAGTGAGCAGCGAAATAGATTATTTTCACTAAAACGCTGCAGAAAACGAGAATTTTGCAAATAGTTATTTTTATCTGCCATATATGACTCAGATGGTCCGACCGCTCAAATAAACAGGTTGTGATTAGTTAATTTTGTCAGCTATTTTTAATTTAGTCTTGGTCCTGTCAAATGTAACTAACTTTTTTTTTTACGTTTTTATCATATTTAGTCAACTTGTCCTGTTTTAGTTCTAGTCATGTTTTAGTCGACTAAATGTCTGAGCGTTTTAGTCTAGTTTTAGTCAGTGGAAACTTACACATTTTCGTCACAATTTCTTCTTACTGTATAATGGTTAAAATGATGAGAAAAAAATTATTTTGCTAAATTTTAATTGCAATGATTGTTGTCATTTGGGAAATTAATTTTTACATTTCATTAGAAGTTGTTTCACCAATAAGCACAAATCAATAGAATATCGACTTGTATGCATGGTTTATTTTACCTCATTTAACGTTAGTGTACAGATTTATAACAGGATATCAATTAGAGGCTAAATAAACACCAAAGACTTCAGATATACACTCGCCCTGTCTATGTTATGAAAACTGGTGTGACAAAAATCTACTCTCAAATATAATAAGAGAAATTCCTAATAGTATTTCCAATAATTCCAAATTGCATTAATGTTTCTCTTTTAAAACAATGGCAAAACATACTTATTTGCCGCACAATATTTGCCGCAGGTTGCTTAAGTAACGTTACAATCAGCAACCACTATCGCAAACAATACAGTCGAGATCCACGACAGAACACAGACTGGCTGAATGACTTTCATTTAAGCAGAATACCTCAAACGGAGATCGCTGAACTCCAGCTTACTTGTACAGTACCATAAGTCGGTGTTTTCAGATCACGGCACCTCCGCAGAGAGAGTGCGTGTGAATGGTTGCCAGATTGCATAAAGCAAAAAGCTGGGCAGAGTATGTATCCGTTTAACAGAAAAGCTCTGATTGAAGGATTTGATCTCTGCCAAACATGGGTATCTAAATGTAAAATAATAATAGCCCAATAAAAATCTGGGGCCTGTTTCAGAAAGGAGGTTAAGTGGAAACTCTGAGTATGTTAACCCTGAAATTAGATAAACTCTGGGTTTTCTGTTTCAGAATGGGAGGTTTGTCAAACTTGAGGAAGCAGGGTAAGTCAAGCCCGTTTCTTAAAGGGAGTTAACTTATACTCATACCTTATACCATGGTAACTTACTCTGTGAACCTAACCTGGTCAGGAGCAGGTTTTCTTCGGTGAAACCCAGAGTTTCTTTCTGTCTCCTCCCCCTTTTTAAAGTGCAAGTGATGTTTAAATCCTTCATTCATTCATGCACGCAGCAAAATTATTTTCTTACTAAGTTTTTTTCTTATTTCAAGTACAAATAAAAAAAATTCTTAAATCAAGATGGATTTTCTATATAAGAAAATGATATAAGATATTTAGTCTTGTTTCCGGAGGGGGATATAATAAGGTTAATTTTTTAAAGGGGTCCTATTATGCTTTTTCACTTTCAACTTTAGTTAGTCTGTAATGTTGCTGTTTGAGCATAAAGATCTGCAAATTTACAAAGCTCAAAGTCCAATTCAAAAGGAGATATTTTATTTAACAAATCACTTTTCAAAAACTACAACGAATGACTCATTTGGACTACAACGAATATTTTCCGGGATTTGTGATATCACTAATATCGACGAATGGGATGAGACCTGTTTGAGCTGCACTAGAGAAGGCAACGAGTGTTATCACCATGTCGGAGACACGCTAGCTTTCCCAAGGCAGATGAACTTAGAGCGGTTACAATCATCCGGGTTTAAATCGCGCTCAAAATGATTTGATATGGACGCAATATTTACACTGAAGCTCGCAGTATGGTAAGGGGCATGACATTTCCCGACCAGGCGCAGAGTGGTGTCAATTACAACACACACTGGCCCAGCTAACCAATCACAGCACATTTCGTATTTCAGAAGGCGGGCCTTCATTTGATACAGGAACTATTCGAGCGGTTCATGCCAGACTGGGGAGAGAGGTGTTGTTGTTATGTAAAATGTGAAAAATAATGTGTTTTTCAAACAACCTAGTATGAGAGCCTGTTCTAGTACACCCCCAAAACTAAATCAAGACTTTGTAAAAGAGCATAATAGAACCCCCTTTAAGTAAAAGTAAGGTTGTCTATTACTAAGTGCAAATTTACAGTAGCTCTGCCCTCCAATGCCACAAAAGGTCAAATACGACGCGCATGAATAACGGCTTCAGTAGTGTAGGCAGTAACGGATTGGGTGTGGAGAACTAGCTTGTGACACGATTGACCAGTTTCGAGCCCAGCTTTTGCCGAGCTCGCTCTTTTTACTTTTCCCATCACATATCACATTAGAATTTATTTTCAATAAAAATGAAGAAAATGTTCTAAAAGTGGAAGTAAAGTGCTTAACGAGTGTTTAATAATGATAAAAGTATTTATAATTTTAATGAATACAATAATTTACGCTGTTATTATTGCATCCTGTTAATGCACAACAATACTGAGGTGCAAATAGTTTGTATCTGCCAGTATAAAGTATAAATAGCATCTAATTTGTATTTACACTTATTGCAAAGAACTGCTGCTTTTAGATGGTAAATAGAAGATATCACTATTTTCAATAAGTGTAAATGCCATCTAGAGCTGATCTTATCCTGCTTTGTTTGGAGCTCTTTTTGTCGGAGAAGACCAGGCAATATTGTGTCTAAAGTGTAACTCACTCAATATTACCTTCTTGTTTGTTGAACTCTTTAAAATCTATATCACATTTGCGGTCATGCTCACATGCTGATATTCGGAAAAACTGTACTCTTGCTTGTGTGTTTTTATGTAACTATCATATCTCATAAGTCTAAAATACAAAAACCAAAATAAATCACTTTTACAGACTTTTAAATTAAATGTTCCCTCCTGGTAGAATGACCTGCCCAACTTGATCCGAGCAGCTGAGTCCTTAACCATCTTCAAGAATTGGCTAAAAACGCATCTCTTCCATCTTTATTTGACCCTCTAACTCTAGCACTCTCTATTCTAATTCTATTCTTAAAAAAAACAAAACAAAAAACACTTGTCTCTTTTAGACTTGCACTCTATTCATTTGCTGCTTGTTTTCTTTAAAAAAACAACAACTAACACTTGCTTTCTAATCTTTTTGTATTCTATCGGTTTTCTTTTCATTTATTATACAATTAACAAAAAGCACAAAAAGGGCCTCTATTACTAGCTTGCGCTATTCTTTTTCTATTCTATCGGTTTTCTTTTTATTTATTATCTTTTAAAAACCCTTGCTACTTGTACTGCGTTAAGCTAACTGAGACTTGTTATAGCACTTGTATATCATTGCTCTTTTGTTGAATTTGATTGTCCTCATTTGTAAGTCGCTTTGGATAAAAGCGTCTGCTAAATGTTAATGTAATGTAAAAACCCATACAGGGCTATTATTTGCTTTCATAACTAGAATTCTAGGGGCATTCTAGTTGAATTCATCATGCATTGATACTTTGACTCAACAATCTTTGGCTTTTTGGCAAAATGGTGATATATATATACACCCACACCCTCTGTCAGCTCCCATATTGTTAAATAAGAATTACAATATTATCATAGACAATAAATATCGCACACCCCCTATGGCTGCATGAACATGTCAGTTTGCTTACTTGCATCACTAGCTTTAATTGTGTGGCTTCACAGGCTAAGGAATGCATGATTAACCAGCTGATTATAAACTAATGCAAATAGATGGTAGTGCTGGGCGTTATGACCAAAAATTTATATCACTGTATTTTTCAACATTTTACCGGTTTCACGGTACATGACGGTATTTTTTTTCATGCATGACCGGTGTTAACCATATTTTCTACTGATTGAGAGGAAATACTGCCGTATATTGACTTAGAATGCCCATTTTAATGTCATGATGAGTGAATATTGTCAAAAATACCACACTAAATAGTGACTAAACACGACCCAAATCAAAACTTTTTTTTTTTTTACATAAAAAAAAAATTTAAAAAAAAAATAATAAAATTTAATAACAAAAAATGTGGGGTGTAATATACGACTTTATATTAATTAAAAATACATGTTAACTAGGAGTCACTCTCATTTATAAATGCTGCATTGTCTGATAAAATCAACATGCATCTACACTAAAGAGCGGCTATGCGGTTGTTTTGGCTATGTTTTTTGTCTCATGCAGCGCACTGCCTGCGTCTGAGTAACAATCTAAAAAAAAGTGCATGTGATATGAACTACTCTCATATTTATAATTCCAAAAATTCAGTAAGCGACAGGTGCTAGGAAACATTGTTTTGTACTCGTTTATTGACGAGTCTGCTGCGGTGCGTCCAACTGAATGCGCTGCTTCTCTGCCGCTCATTGCACAGAACAGACGCCGAGAGAGGTGACACTTCTCCGGGAAAGTCAGACCTCGCGTTTGTGGGACAGCACTGGAGAAATCTTCCAATTGAACCATAGCTAAGGTTTATCCAAAAGTCGCTAGGTTTGTCAGTATGAATATTCTATGGAAAAAATCCGCTAAAAGGGTCTGAAAGTTGCTAAATCTAGTGCTAAAGTCGCGCCCGTGTGCATGTGAGACGCGGGAGCTGATGGCAGGGGGTGGTGGATATTTGTGGGGGTCAATGTGGATATTGTGGATGAGTTTTTCTGTGTCATCACGTTCTATTAGTTCTACAGCTTCAGTTTCGGAACTTTCACGCTTAGTAACACATTCCCTCACCACAGTGCAACAGTGAAAAGGGACCCCTTTCAAACAGTGTCGCGTTCCGAACGTTGTTTAAGTGACATACTGGTATTGCGGTATTTTAAAAATTCATATCATAACAAAAATAAACACCGGTATTCGGTATGAACCGGTATACCGCCCAGCACTAATAGATGGTAACAATCATGACATCAAACATTTGGGTCGGGCTTGAGTGTATTTTTGTCACATTGTTTTAACCACTTGAGGTGCGACTAATGTTAGCATCCTCTCAGCCGTGTCGGCAAACACTGCTGTTCTCCACTAATGCAGCATCTAGTTAACAGATTAATTAGTGTATGATGATAGCAGACCCTTCTCAGATGCTCCAGCAATGGACGCAATCTGGAAAAACTTTGCGGATTTTTGAAGATAACTGACAGTGCTGAATTAATCCGCAAAACCAATCAATCGGTCAACCTCTATTCCACCTTGTCCCCTTAGGTGCTCCATACAAACAAAATCTGATAACCGGTCACTGGTTGGCATGAGACGGAATTTGCAATGGTCTTCTCTATTGTAACATCTGAGTGAAGCAAAAAAAATTATTTATTTTAATTTGTTGGTTATCTTATTAGACATGTCCAACAAATACATTTCACATATGTAATTTACCACACGTAGTAATTTATTTTTTTTTGTCTTGACCAATCTTAAAGGCATAGTTTACCCAAAAATGAAAATTGTCATTGTTGATTCACACTCACAGTTTTCTAAACCTATATGACTTTCTTGTGTGAAACAAGATATTTTGAGAAATTTCACAAATGTCTTTTTTTTTTCTTTTTTTTCTTTTCTTTTTCTTTGTTTGCATTTGCAGGTTATAATGCCACCGTTTTGGCCTATGGGCAGACAGGGTCAGGGAAGACATTCTCTATGGGTGGCACATACACATCAGAACAAGAGAACGAGTCCACGGTTGGGGTTATCCCACGAGTGATACGAAGAATCTTTCAAGAAAAGTCTAAATGTGCAGACTGTGAATTTTTGCTGGTTGTATCTTACCTTGAGGTATAAATGCTTCTGTACCATCTTGTTCTCCTTTATGGATTTAATTTATGAATGAAGTCAATATTCATTTTGTGTAACTCAATGGTGTTATTCTTTTTAAACTTAGATTTACAATGAAGAGATCCTGGACCTGCTGTGCACATCAAAGGACAAACCCATCATCAGTATCAGAGAGGATCCTAAAGATGGCATCAAAGTATGTTTTACAACTTCTAATTAGGAATGGGTGATAAAATAATACCAGTTTACCTAAATGATAAGCATTGCCATTTCCGTTGCATATGAGAAACATTAAACTGCCAATGCACCAAAAGCAGAACCAAACAGAGCAACTCGTTTGAACCATGCCACACACACATTTAGCAGCTCTGCTCAAAAGACAGCACAGCGCAAGCTCAGAGAAAATGCATTTACTTGCAGAAAGTCTCAATCACACAACTAACATGCTATAGGCATCCAGTGAGAAGAGTTTGAGTAGGGCTGGGCGATATGGCCAAAAAAATTATCACGATTACATTTTTCATATCAGTCGATATCGATAATTATCATGATAAATTTCAAATCTTTATTTCTTTCAAGTTTAAAGGCAGATTTTTGCTCCTAAGTGAAAGTTGTAGAAACCAGACCGTTAATTGTACTTTTAAACTACTCTTTATTGTCAAAACATGAAAAACAGTTCATGTTCTTGAGTTCTTTACACTTTTCCAGTCATTTTTCCTCAACAAAATATTATGTGGGAATGCAGAATGACACTTATAGTGTCGGATCCAGAATGGAGAGTCAGCATGTTTTCCCCTTATGTTTATGGCTTTGGGGGGGGGGGAGACTCATTTTCTGTTAAAAAATGTATTGTCAAAAGCCTGTCTAATTAATCATGAAACTTAAACAATTTAACATCAATTTATTAAAAGTTTAACAGATATTACATGTTTAGGGCCCTATGAAATGTTTTATTTTTTCCAACCTTATGTTTTATTGTTACCACATTCTGTTTTAGCATGTCTAATTATTTGAAAGCATAAAAACAAGTTTAATTTATTCTTACAATAGATTTTTTGCTCAGAAATTCTGTGTTGTGTATTTATATTTTAAGGCATAAAACATTCATTTAATCTATCTTTTAAGTCAGTGGTTCTCAAACTTTTTTGGCTTAAGTACCCCTTTTTATGATTTTTTTCAAACCAAGTACCCCTTGACCAGACAACAACATTTTGCTTTAAAATACAGTGAAATGATAGGGAGCCCAGAGGCTGGAGAAACAGTGTAGCAGCCAGCAGGTGCCAATTTGAGTCCTGAATAAGAATAAAAGCGAGACAGTTATTATATATGATGCCCCCCCGAGCAGGTTTATTTCTTATAAACATTTCTGTATGTAGCTTTACGCAACTATGTAAATCTCTTAAGTATTAGGCATAACAGTTATAGGTAAATCCGTGTTTTTCAGTCCAATACAAGTTCATTGTGATACTTTTTTAACAATTTTTCAACAGTTCATTTTTTTCAGTCTATTTCAACTAAGTTTCCAGTGTGGTTTTAACTACATTTCAGTATACCTCTAGTATGCCCTTTGTGCAATTTTGTCAGGTGATCCCTTTCAATGGGATACAGGCCTGTCCATTTTTTTTTTTTTTTTTTTTTTTTCTTGTTTTTTTTTTCCTTAAGATCTTTGACATTCTTGGTGGCAGGGAAGCTACAGCTGTTATCAGACTATTTTCAAGGCAAAGTCTGTTTCTTTGTTTCGTTTTTATCTGGGTCATTGCTGAAAATGAGGTTTCACAGAGGTAGGTAGAGCCAAATGGGAGTAGGTTTTCCAAAGCACTTTTCCCTAGCTCAGGGTGCTCTCTCCTCACACACACCCAAAACTCTGTCAGGGAACGGTTTTCAAAAGTAGTCTGCAACCCACGGTCTGTGGATAAATCCAATAGCTCCTCCCTCAGGTGAACAGGTAGCGTGCCACGGTTGCTTTGGGAAAGTGTAAATGGGTTTCTAACCCAATCCAGTTGCTCAGACTTCTCTCTTACATCAGGGAAGTATGATTTGAAACTAGAAATCACGTTAGCTGAGTGTCCATCCAGAAAGGTTTTTACTGTGTCTCTCTCCATATTCTCACTTACGACGAAGCTATCAAACTGAGGAAAACAGCTAAAATCGCCCTCTGCACACAGTCTCTTCCACCAGTCATTGACGCTGCTGCATCAGTGCACACACTGGTACAGGATTTCCAGCTGATTTCATGTTCTAAGAAAAACGAATTAACAATGTTGAAATATCCTCTCCAGTTGTTCTCCCCTCCAGTGTTTTGCAAAAAAGTTTGTGTTCGCGAATGTCGCTGGTATCCACATATCTCACAAAAGCAACCAATTGTGCCTGTCCACTGACATCAACCGATTCATCCAATTGAAGTGAAAATGATTCACCAGCCCTGAGTTTATCCAACAGTTGCTCAACTATATCAGTCCCCATCTTGTCAATTCTATGCGAAACGGTGTCATTTGACAGCGGTACAGTTTTGATCTTGTCTCATGCCGTTTTATCCAGCATGGTCTCAGCGAGCACAGCTGCAGCAGGTATTATCAGTTCCTCAGCCAGGCTAAATGGCTTTTTAGCTTTCGCCAAAAGTAAAGACACAGCATAAGATGCTTCGAGTGCTTTTGCTGATGCACTTGTGGCTTTTTTCATGTTCTCTTGGCATGATGTAAATTCATGAAATTTTCTTCTGAAAAACTCCAGTGAGTTCCCGACCTGATGTGGGTGTTTAGTCCGGAGATGCCGTTGAAGATGAGATGGCTTCATTGCGCTGTTAGCTAACAGCTCACTGCATAAAAAGCACAGTGCT
This sequence comes from Sinocyclocheilus anophthalmus, assembly GCA_018155175.1. Taxonomy (NCBI): domain Eukaryota; kingdom Metazoa; phylum Chordata; class Actinopteri; order Cypriniformes; family Cyprinidae; genus Sinocyclocheilus; species Sinocyclocheilus anophthalmus. The sequence continues at coordinate 1,466 of JADLZN010009503.1, read as the reverse complement.
GAGGGAGAGTTATGTGAAGTAGATGTAAATCCCATCCCTTTGTATTCATCACAAAACTGGAGGTATTTTTGAGGCTCTGGTTTTGATTTTTTTTTTAGCATGTTCGTCTTCTCTCAGAGGAGCTTGTCCCCTTTTAAGAAGCCACCTGTCCATTTTATCGCAACCTCTCCTAACCTACATTATTTGGCGCGCAGACACTGCTTCTGATCCGGGTCTCAATAAATAACTAATAATTTGAAATGCATTTTAAATTTATGGCTTTATTTTTAATGCACTTTTGTGTAGTCCTAATTTCATATAAAAAATACAATAACCTATTTTCATGATTTATTCCTAAATGTCAGTTTCCACTTTCTCTCACGTACCCCCTGCAGTACCCCCAAGTACCTCTAGGGGTACGTGTACCCCCATTTGAGAACCACTGTTTTAAGGCATAAAACATTAATTTTTTTTTGGAAAATAAAGGTAATTTAAAATTACAATTAAAACATTGAAGAAATAATGAATGCTTATTCCTTAAAAATAAGGTTTTAATAATTTTATTAATTTTAGTAGTAGTAGCAACCTGTTATGTACATTCTACTGAACATAGTAATATATTTCTGTCAATGCCTTCAAGTTAAACCAAACTTTTATTTTGACGGGTTGCCGTGAATACCTTTACATTTCTGTGTGTATATGATATGAGGATAGTTTTACTCAAATGAAACGGTCAAATGCTCATGAAGTGACTCTCAAAGAAGTCCTGGAGATGTTGTTCATGTATTTATGTCCTCATTTAGTGAGACGGCAGATGCTAAATCACCGCAAGCGTCACGCGCACCTTCAGTACGAGGGGTAAAAAAAAAAAAAACGCACTTCTGCGCCATTCATTGACACAGAGACACGCAGAATTCATTTAAATGCGAATCGTTTTGCGGCTTAATATTTATTAGGGGTGCCACTAACGACTTTTTATTTCGATTAATTTATCGATTAATCTAAACTATTCATTTCCCACAAAAAATCAACAATTTTACTTAAGAATATTTTATTAAACTATATTTTATTAAACCAAATGAATCCAAATTTCAATGAAATCCTTTTTTAAAGCAAAAGTAAAGTGCAACACAGAGTGCAAGAAGCACGTGTCCATCTCATAGTTCAAATCACTGAAATCAAAGTTCAATATTATAGTGTAAGAATGATAACATATCCACGTGTTCTAGTCTACTAATAATACAATTATTTACCAGAATCACTTCATGGATATGAGTAACTAGTTATAATTAACTATTCATATTTTTAGATTCGCTGTAGATATTTAGCTGACCTCTCGGGTCAACTGTCTTGTCAATTCTAAGAACGTTAATTTGCTGGTTAAGGGAAATAATTTCTTACTGTACAATTCTACAAAAGCTTTTAGCATAAATCTGCATGATTAAGTGAATCCAGTTATAAGCAAACAATGAACCACATCAAGTGTG